>PVKZ01001872.1:284207-304156 GCA_004027375.1 Macroglossus sobrinus
AAAAAAAAAAAAAAAAAAAAAAAAAAAAAAAAAAAAAAAAAAAAAAAAAAAAAAAAAAAAAAAAAAAAAAAAAAAAAAAAAAAAAAAAAAAAAAAAAAAAAAAAAAAAAAAAAAAAAAAAAAAAAAGTCTTAAATAAAATAAATAAAAAATAAAAGGAAGTATAGTCAGAGTATTTAAATACCTTACTCAGAATTTCCATAGCTGTCGACTTCTATTAGAAAATGTATTTCACCTGTAGGATAAAATGAATGTGTTTCGTGGGCAGCTGCCATCTTAAAACCTTTGTGTATTTCTTTTTTAAAATAACAGTATAAATTGTTTGATAATCTCTCTTTCAGACTACTCTTCCATGAAAAGAGAATAGATTCATACCACCTTCAGATTCTCAAGTGAGACAACCATAAGGGAAACAAATCTTTAAAAGCAATTTCAAACCATTCAGAAGTGACATCAGCAAACCCAGGATAAAGGCACTAAGTTCTAAGATTTGCCCTGAGACACTGGGGATAAAAACAAACAAGCCAAGTTTTCTGGTACCAAATCTGCTAAATATGCTGCCATTTCCTACATGGTCTTTTTAAAAAGAAATTCCTTCAGGTTTCCAGGTCTTTTTTTCTCATCTATAAAATGATGGTCTTATGTTAACTGCCTCCAAATTCAGCTTGCAGATTGTATGAGACTTAATATGACTAATATCATTTCCTAAATATTTTCCCTACCTTTCTATCTCACTCCAACTAACGTTATCTACCACTCACCCCAGGGGTCACACCAGGAACCTAGGAGACATCTCCTGTGCCTTTCTTTCTTTCACAACCCACATCCAGTTCATTCAAAGTGTCCTGATCCCTGATTCCTAGTTATATCCTGAGGTTGGTCTTTTATAATTGTATTCCAAGCCAACTCACTTTCTCTTTTCTCCTAACTTATTTTCTTATTCCCACTTTTTCTCTTATAAGGTTTATTCTCTACACAGCAGCCATAGTGATCTCTTTAAAATATAAATCAAATCTTGTTCCTTCCCAGAACATGACCATCCACAGGTTTCCTTTCAAACAGAATACCTTGTGAAATCTACCACGGGCCACAAAGGCCTATGGGTTTGGTTCTGACTATCTCCCCAACATGTCCACTCTTTCCCTTTGCTTACACCCTCCAGACATACTGAGCCCCTGTTGTCCCCACTCAAGATCTTGCACATGCTACTTCTCTGGACAAAATACCGGGACACCCTCACACTCCCACACAGCCACCTACCCTGCATGGCGAATGAATGCATCTGGCCAAAGGGGCTTTGAATAAAGGAAAATAACCTATAATGCAGGAGAAACTATCTTGATTTTGTGCCTATCTTGTCTTACTGCTAAATATGAATCCCTTCAATCTCATAATGTGTGAGCTGAATGATTGGCTCACTATAGTATTGATTTCTAAACATGCTCATCGCTGAGTTTCTAGACCCAGATATAAGAAACGATATACCTTTATAGTGACAGTTTTTTCTATAGGGCATGATGATAGTCATAAGCCTGCCATCCCTCTTGCCGCATTAGAAAAATGCTTTCCCTACACACTGGCAGCCTTGGCCCCAGTGAGTGAAGAAGGCTGTGTCCATGTGAGAGCTCAGTCAGCTCTAGTAATGAGGGAGGACTACAGACTGAGAGGCCATATCTATCAAGCTGGCCCCTGCCCAGTGGGCTGCAAGATCAAGACTAGGGTAAGCAACCAGAGAAACAGGCACCGAAGCTTCAAACGGAGCTTTCAATTGATCCTGAGAGTGAGTTGAATCAGAGCAGACAGTAGACAGCAGGTAACACTTGTTTTCTATGGTCGCTGCCCTTAGGGACAGGCTGGTGTCACAAAAAGCAGACCTATGAGCTGTGGGCTGGTAGGCTTGGGAGCCGCCCTTGAGTCTGCCCTAGTAGCTGCATGGGCTGGAGCAAATTATTCAGCTGTCTCAGTTGCAGGGTTTTCTTTTTCTTTTTTTAGTACAATGAGGAAATTGTACTAGATGAGCTCGAAGGCCCTTTCAAGCTTAGAATATTATGGCCCTAAATCAGTAATACCAGAAACATGCCATTTTACCACACCTCAAGTGGTAAACCCTAAAATTACTATTTTTACCAACTGTTAAACACAAATTAATAGTCCTATGAAACAAATAGATTTTTATGAAATTGCCTCCTAGCTGTCGTTATGTTTACTCTAAAGCAAATATCATGCATCGATTCATTTTGCATCTATGTACTGAACACTACTGCATGTTGGAACCTGTGTAGCAACTGGGGCTGGGGAGGCACAGGAGGCAACCTGTGGAAGGCTGTGGCCACTAATAAAGGATCTTGTGTGCCCGAAGGTTTTCAAGTTAGTGTGGTTCAGAGGAGGACCATTCTGGTGTCAGGGCTACCAGAGGAGAAGAAGCAGGTGGCAGGGAGGTCAGCAAAAAGGCTGCTATGATAGTGTGAGCGACAGATGAGGAGGCTTATCTTCATTTGCTCTGCACACTCCATGTTGTACCAGAGACTCCTGCGTGCTACAGTTCGTAGGAGGCATTGCTCCAGGCAGTGGCTCGGCTCCAGGGCTCTTTCCTCCATGCAGTCCATTCAGAGCCCCAGGTTCTGCCATCTGCGGCACCATCACTTCACAGGGCCTGGTGGTCAGCAGCATTCAGCTGGCAGAAGGTGAAAGGACATGGAGAATCATGAGTGGCAGGTTATTAGTGACTACGCCTGGCAGGGGCACGTGACTTTTCTGTCCTCTTTCCATTACTGTGGCCAGGCACTGAGCCTAGGAAAACCGTAGACTCCTTGAAGTGCCTCAGAGGGCAAAGAGCATGAACTCTGGAGAACTGTTGAAAGTTTCTGCTACAAGACATGAGCTGAGAAAGCAGCAAAGAGGATAAAGCTGAGGGGTTGAAATTAGGAGACATTTCTAAGGTATAATCACAGAATATGGAGACAGTTTGGAAAGAGGCAAGGAAATGACAGGGAGGAGTTTGGTGATGACCCTGAGGTTTCTAGCTCAGAAAACTGAAATTAAAACTACAGCAAGTCCTGGAATAAGGTCTTTTAGTTCAATATCTTTTCATTATAATGTTGGCGAAGTGCCAAAGGAAATTATTTCTTATTTATATCAATTAACCTATGGTAAAATTAGTTGTATTATTTGTCATTTCACTTAAAGTTGGAGAACCTATTGAGGATATTAAGTGAGGACTTATTCATTGGAAATAAGATACAATCTTTTAAGTGGGCAGCTAGATGTTATCTATTGGCATTACCTCTCACACAAACATTCTACTCTAGAATCATAGAAAAATTGACACCTTATGTATGTAAATATATTCTTATATATTTTTATATATTACATATATATAAATAAATAAACTGTAGCATTTTTTGCATTAGTCAAAAAAACGAAATCTACCAAAATATTCACCAAGAGGATGTGCTATGATAAATTGTATTGTCACATAAGTGACAACCATTAAATCTTGCAAGATTGATTTATATGTATTGACATGAAAAGATATCTTAATTGTTCTTTCATATTGAAGAAGCAAGTAGAGAAATGAAATATACACTGTCTTTTGGAATAAAAACATATGTATGCATATTCATTAAAGAAAAATTCTGAAAGAATATACCAAAAAGCATGAAGTGACTATTTTGAGTCACTGGGCTCATGGGAGATAAGGGGAGGTCCTCCTCTGGGCCTTCCTGCTCTGCACAAGCCCCCATAGGCACACAATGGTGGCAGGATGGGACAGGACAGGAGGCGGAGGAGGCAAGGAGAGAAAGGCAATCCGCAGAATAAAGAGGACTGTGTCTTTTTCCCAAAGAATATGTAGAATGTCAGCTAAAATGGCCCCTCTGTCTATTTTCACTTAGCCCAGTTGTTCTTATTTCCTTTACCTCTTCTTGTTGTCACCTTTTCTTTTGATTCTCCCACTTTTTTTTTTTTTTTTGCTTCTTCTGCCTCCCAACTAAAGAAATGAGAAGATGGCAAAGAGAGGGGATGTAAAGATCAATAAACCTTTGCTTTCTGTTTTCTCAAATGTAGCCATTTTTAAAATTTGCTTTTATTTTTATTTTTGTTTCTAATCACAAGCCCTTGAGAGACATGGAAAATGCAATTTTCAGTATGTAGAGCCCCACCTCCCACAGGGACACAGACATGGCCATAAATCTCCATTACTGAACTCTCGGTCACAGGTACCATTTGAGAAATAAAAGGCAATTGTTCACATTTTTTAATTATATATTGATGCTACCTATTAATTTTTTTTTCTTCTTTCTTATTAATCCAGTCATTTTTCTCAAAAGTATGGAATGAACTAAATAACAAGGGTGTATGTTTTGTTTTAAATTTTTGTATTGTTTTTGGTGAATCATAAAAGGATCTATATTAAAAAATATAAAAAGTATTTTATGTGTAAGACATTTTATAAAGAATTAACCTAAAATATAAAATATCACATATATTTGTTATAAGCTCACAGAAGCCATTCATTTCTATTCATTTCCAATAAGCCATTTTATAAGCTACACATAAAATCTGTTTCTTAACCTTAAAATCACTACAGAGAGAGAAAGACAGGTATTTGGCTTAGCAAATCTCACAAACAGCCACTATTATTGCAACTTCATCCTTATTGCTTTACTTATAAAAGTAAATTTAAGTATATATTTGAGTAACAAAATGATTTTGCATTTAATGTAACAATGAGTTTGTTATAAAGATAATCATTAGAATGCAGTTGGTGATACTTCATTTATGAGTAAAGTTAGCAATAATTACTGAAAATTGTTTATTAGGTTTTTTGTTTAATAAATGAATATAATAAGCCTGATGTGTTTATATCATGTAGGTTTACTAGGTGCATAAAATATAGACTGCTTCAAAGTTAGTACAGTGTATTCAGAAGAGAAAAAGGAATTCAGAAGAGAAGAAAAAGAATATAATATTTTAATTTCTAATAAAAATTCATATAATATGTTTTTTAAAAATATTATCGCATTTATTAATTGGTTATCTTTTCTAGGGATCTTTTTTTAGGTTTCTCTGCCCTCAAGAAAATCAAATAAATTAGACTACTTCAAGCATTAATTGGTTGCCAAGATTCATTTTTGTAAAAATAATTTTGGAATTGTAGACATTCATAAGAAGACTAATTGCAAAAAGGTTTAAATTATTTTGATGATGATTTAATTGTTCAAAACAATTTTCCCTTAGGAGAATTTTTTCCAAGTCATTTATTTCACTTTACCAAATGACCTTTTAAGAAGTTCTATAATCAGCCTACTTTGTCAAACCAAAATAAAAAATATGCAGATATGAGGCACTATTAGCTCTCTGTTCCCACCCCACCCCCTCCCTGTCTGTCTGTCTCTCTCTCTTCATTCTGAAAGCCATGCACCTTATTATTAACATAATTCAAACACAATATACTCCTATAATGTTTTAAAAATAATGTTCCACTTTAGTTTTATCAGGCAAATGTAGCTTTATATGAAAATTTTTTAAATATTATAAAATAGTACACTTAAAAAATTTTAAGTGATTTTTAAAAATGAGTATTTAATATGAAAAAATATGAAAGAATTTAAATATATTATATAATGTTAATGTGTAATCTAAAATATGATATATGATATATAAATGTTTCTTTCATACAAATCTTAATTTTTAATAAAGTATAGCATTTTGTATTAAAGTCTCCCTTATCCAAAATCTTTGAAAGCCCTGAAAAATGTTTGTTTGGGTTTTTTTTATGGAATACAGTTGAGTAATATTTTTTTTCTGTGAACTGACTGGTACCAGATTTTTCCATCATCAAAATATATACAGAAAAAGAAATTTAATCTAGTATATCTGTATTTGCCTGATGTGAAATGTTATATTATTTGCTGTCTGAGAACCCAAGACAAAAACGAGGATTGGAAACCTACAGTCTAGATTTTAACCCCCTTTCTTTCCACACACTGAGCAAAGTTTCCCTCTTCATATCATTAAAAAGATGTGGACCATCTGACTTTCCAATTCTATAAAGAACCTGAAAAAGTAATGAAAGTGGGAAATAGGATGGGATTCATACACAAATGATCAAACTTAACATTCTGTAGTAGCTATACTTGTGTGTGTGTATGTATGTATGTATGTATGTATGTATGTATGTATGTATGTATGTATTTTCAATTTATTTTTTATTATGGTAACTTTGGTTTACAAAATCCAGTAAGTTTCAGGTATACAATTCAACAGTAAGGCATATACATGTTGTATTGTGTGTTCACTGCTCATAGTTAGATTTCTTTAGTCACCACACATTTGACCCTTTTTACCCCATCTACCTCCTACTTCCCCTCTCCCTGATACCTTCTGGCAACTGCTAGTCTATAGTCCATGTCCATGAGCCTCAGTTTGTCTTATTTGTTTGTTACTTTTAGATTTATATCTAACATATAAGTGATATCATGTGGTTTTCAACTTTTCCTGTCTGGCTTATTTCACTTAGCATGAGTATCTCGAGGTCCATCCATGTTGTCACAAATGGCAGTAGTTCATCTCTTCTTATGGCTGAGTAATACTCCCTTACACACACACACACACACACACACACACACACACACACACACACACACTCTCTACAATTTCTTTATCCAGTCTTCTATTTTGGACACTTCGGTGTTTCCATGTCCTGATCACTATGAATAACGCTGCTATGAACACTGATGTACAAATATCTTTTTGGATATGGGTTTTCAAGTCTTTGGGGTAAATGCCCAGTAGAAAGGTTGCTGGATCATATGGTAGATCAATTATTAGTTTTTTGAGGAAGCTCTAAAAATGTAAGAATACTGTTTTTTATAGTAGCTGTACCAATTTGCAGTCCCACCAACAGTGTATGAGGGGTGTATTTAAAACATAATTTACTGTCAATAATAGTGTGAGTTTAATCTGTATAATACAAAACAAGCAAAACACATTTATCAGGATTTTCTTTTTAAATCAAGTCTTATCTTGATCTCTGCTCTTCTTGAGATATAAGGAAAAGGCAATGGCCAGTGTCACAGGGTACAAAAGGAGTCTTCTACCAAGAAAATGGAAATAAAAATATTAGCAAGTATAGTAGGCTTTAACTACTCTTTAAAAATACGTGGCCATGTCATAAATATAGAAAAAAAAAAACAGAAGATGAAAACATATGCAGATAAAAAATTTAGTTAATTGTGCCCCACCTCCAAATTCATATGTTGAAACCCTAACCCCCAATGTGACTATATTTGGAGATAGGGCCTTTAAGGGGATAATTAAGATTAAATAAGGTCAGAAGAGTGGGGCTCTGATCCAAGAGTAATTAATGATCTCCTTACAAAAAGAGGAAGAGACACCAGAGATCTCTCTCCGCTAGTGTACAGAGTAAAGGTCACGTGAGGACACAGCAAGAAGGTGACCATCTGCAAGCTAGGAAAAGAGGCTTCACCAGAAACCAGTTCTGACAACACTTTGATCTTGGACGTCTAGCCTCCAAAACTGTGAGGAAATGAATTTCTGTTGTTAAAGCCACCCAGACGGTGGTATCCTGTCATGACAGCCCAAATAGACTAATACAGGTTTAAACTGTGTTTCCATTCAAATGCTAATTGAAGGTGAATGAAAAAAAAAAAAAGACCTAGGGCATAGGAGAGTAGTAATAAATAATTAAACAAAGTCCCGGAGGAGACTAGAAGTGTTGGAATCCAGGACATGGTACGTAGATCACAGAAACCAGATGATAGATCAGCAGTTCCAGAATCTTTCAGACAGAACTTAAAGAGCTGAATGAGCATTCTTGACTTCTGGTAGGTACAGTATTTTTTTTTTTTTTTAATTTCAAGATTGTACCCTTTCCCCTTTATCTCAGAAGAAGAAGTGGCCCCTCTTCTAAAACTAAGCCTTCTTCTACTTCTGCTTAAGATTTGAAAACTCCATCTCGGCCCTGCCTCTCCCTATTCTCTCTCTCCACTAGCACCTTGTGCCCTAGTCCTGAATTGTCTAGTCTCTTGTGACACATAAATTCTTTTCATAATTATCTTGTAAATCATCATTTTTTTCATGATATAAAATAAAGCAATTTTAAGTTAGAAAGTTTTTATTAATTTTAGATCAGTGTTTTATTAAAAATCATACTATAAAATTCATTTAATATAGTCTATAATATTAATACTATGTATAAAAATTTTTAGCTTTTTTTCTATTTATTATGTGACACATACTGTTTGATTTACTTTAATTATGTAAGAAAAAGGGATGGTTTAGTAACAAATTTCAAAATGATACTGTTTGTGATTTGGTGGCTGATGTAGATTAAAATGTAAATTAAAATTTAATTATGTGTTACATCATCAGGATTTGACTACTTTAGTAGCTGTTTAAAATTCCTGCATTTCACAGTTTAAAAATCAACTGGTTCATTTTTATAATTGTTAAGTTCTAATGATGATATGAAAAGAGTTGTTAGGCTGTTATTTGCAAGCACTTCCCAAATAGCACATTTTTATTCAATGAAAAGCCAAACTAGATAAAATAAATATTATATTTTTTCTCTTTTTCTGTTTATTTTTTAAGCATTTGAGATATCTTCATGAGATTTATAAGAATTTTTATATGTGACTTGTGGATCTGGTGATGATCATTTTGAGGCAAATTTGCAGAAATATTATTATGTGCTTCTTAATAACTTCTATCCTAACATCAGCTTTACTTATTTTATGCCTTAAACTAAAGTCCTTCTTTTCAGCCCCAAAATATAATTGAGTAAAAATCTATTAAAAATTATATAATAATTGAAACCAGTGGTGTTTAGCCAAGATGTAACTATGCACTAACTGCCACGCTTGCCTATTAGATGTGTACGGGGCCTTTGAATTGTGCTGTTATTTCTACTACATGAATCCCTTAGAACAACTTTGTGAATCGCTGGGTGTTCACAGATCACCAAGCAGAGCACATTTCTCCAGACTCATTGATTTTAAATTTTGAAGTTCTCAAACTTTAGTGAGTATCAGAATCAAATGGAAGAATTGTTAAAACACAGATTGTTGGGTCCCACCCCCAGAATTCTCTAATTCAGTAAACCTGGGGAAACTCAACAATTTGCATCTCTAACAAGTTCTCAAATGATGCTGATGCTACTGGTTTCAGAACCACTGGGAGAACCACTGATCCATATTCCAGACAATTGTATTCTTCATTCACTTTCTCAGCTCCATTTTTTTGCTTTTCTCCTTCCTGTAGTGCCTCCCTCACCTTCTGTTACTATCTGAGCTCCACCTGTTGAAGCCCTACTTGTCCTTCAAGGCAAAATTCTACTGATACGCCTTCTCCTGTTCTCCCCAGAAATCCTCATGTTCTCCTCTGTGGGAGAGCCAGGTGGGTGCTTGCTCAGTGTGCACACATTGAGCACAGTCTATGGCCTAGGCTCCAGGAAAAATGCCCAGGACACAAAGGTATCTCAACTGCAGCCCTTCCCTTTGAAGACACCCCATTTCACTCTCATAGGCTGAGTTGAGAACTCCTTGATTGTGAAAACTATGGCTTGTTAATCTCAGTATCCTCTAAAGAGCCCAGTGCAAATTTAGACATTAACTTCTGATTTTAATTAACTCATGAAAAATATTATTTACTTATTTGACAAATACTTCTTGAATGTGCCATGATAAATGAGGCAGACCTAAGTCCAGCCCCCATAATAATAATGACAATCATGATGATTTATTGAGTATTTATTAGCTACCAGACACTATACTAAGTGCTTTATATTCATTAATTCATTTAAACCTCTGAACAAGTCTATATGGTAGAAACTGTAATTACCTTAACTTTAAATTGAGAAAGTCTAATCTGATGAAGTTCAAACAGCTAGGAAGAAAATAGACCAGGATTTAGAGCCCAGGCAGGCTGGCCTGAGAGCTCAAGTCATTTACCATGGTACTATAGCTAACTAAACACATTCTAGCAAGGGAGGTGGATGTAAAGATGAATGAATTAAATACAATCCTAATAGGCACTATAAAAGAGAAGTACAGGATGCTATGATACTATACGACAGAAGGAGCAAATCCAATTTTGGAGGATGGTCAAAAAAGTCTTTCTTGTGAAAATGATTTTTAAGCTAAAACTTGAAGGATGAGCAGGGATTAAGAAAGCAAAGGAGAGAGAGTAAAGTGGTGTTACAAGTCACTTTACTTGGAAAAAATATGTGCTTAGTTGGAAGGGGGTGTGAAATGTTCAAGGCACTGAAAGAATGCTTATTTATGAAAAGGTACAGCTGAAGATAAATGCTGGGACCAGATCAGAGACTTTGAGATCCTGTTAAGGATTCTGCAGTCCACCCTAACAGCAATGGGAAGCCACTGAAGTTACCTATGTAAGGCAATTGTATGACAGATGTACACAGATTAGAAAAGAATGAGTAAAAATGTAAGCAGTGGCTGGTCCAAGCAAGGGAGGAAGGTGTCTTATCTTAGGGTTTTGGCAGTGGAAAAAGAACAAAATGAATAGAGCTTAGCAAGATGGAAGAGAGAAAATAAAACTTATTGATTAGCTGAATGTGAGGGCTAAGGAAGAAGTGCCAATGAGGACTCTGATTTCTGTCATGCAGAGGGATGTGACAGAGAGTGACTAGAGGGTGACTTTTAAATTAAAAGCTGAGTGATAAAAAGGAAAAAAGAGAAGAAATAATCAGAAATGTAGAGATCATGAAGGGAAAACTGCAGGCAGAGGTCAGAGCAAGTGATGTGGAAAAGAGCTTGATGTGATATGTATGGGGAAGAGGGAGAAAGCAGTGAGGCTAGGGGCTGGTGCGAGAGAAAGAGTGTGGAGGAAGGCAGAAAAGGAGCCTAGGACACAGGCCTGCCTGGATCACCATAGCCTTGTGGGACAATGCAGAGTTTAGAATTATTTTGAGTGAAAAGGGAGCCACAGGTGAGTTTGAGACAGGACAGAGACATACATGTACATGTTCAAAATTTTTTTTTTTACCTGCTATATAGAGAATTGATTATAGAGAAGTGAGACTATACAGAGGAAGACATACAAAAGCTACTGTAATAGTTCAGGTGAGAGGTATTGATGGTTTAACAAGGTAGTGGAGAGAAGAGAATGGTATCAAGATATATTTTAGACATGATATGGTGGGACTTGCTGATGGGATGCATTGGGGCAATTAAGAGAATGAGGAAGTTAGATTTTTGATTTAACAACTGATGAAAGGTGGTGTTTACTATTTACTGATATAGGGGGTACTGAGGAAGAACAACGTTGGTGGAGAAATAAGAATTCTGTGTCTAAGTGTTGTTTAAAGTGCTTACTAGACTTTACAGTGGAGAGCTACACTGACAATTAGATATGTGAACTTAGGGCTCAAGACCAGGGGTTCTGGGGGTATCGAGTTTGGAGTCTTATTTAAAGCCATTGGATTGGATAAGATCATTGAGTAAAATAAGGAAAAGAAAGGGGCACAGTATTGAGCTCTGGGACACCACAACTTGTAGAGGTTGGGCAGGTAGCAAAGGAAATGGAAGAAATAATCAAAAAGTCCAGAAGAAAAATAAGGAGATTGAGTTGTCCACAGAAGTTGAGAGAAAATGGTTCTAGGAGAGAAAGGTCAAATGTCAGACAACTAAAAGATTAAGATGAGACTAGAGAAGTGACCACTGCATATGGAGTGCATATGAGACTTTGACAAGATCGATGTCAGTAGTATAATGGCAGTGATACCCTTGTGGAATTGAGTCGAGGAGAGAAAGCAGAGAGAGTGATACTGATGAAATCTGCCTTAAATTGTAATGTGATAAAATCCAGAGAAATAGCATAATAGCTGGAGGGGATATGGATATACTATGGCATATTTCAGTGCAAATGAGAAAGAGTCAATGAATAAATTAATGATGCAGAGAGAGGAGAGAAGCTACAGGACTGAAGTCCTCAGTAAGGTCAGAAGAGGTGACAGAAGAGATGGCTTTAGGTAGAAACAGAGATCATTCTATTAAAATAGGAGAGAAAGAATACTATGTGGGTATTTAGGTTGCTTAGGTTAGGTTAGATTAGGTTACAAAGTACAGATAGCAGTTAGGTTGGTAGATTTGGTGGAAGGAAGATAAATTAATTCATTTTTATTTTCTATTTATAAATTTTTTAATAAAGTATGAGTGTGTCATCAGCTGAGCAGGATGGGTAACTGAATACAGATATTTTATAAGGAGATAAGAAGGTATGATATAGTCATAGAAGCAAACAGAAAAGAGAAACTACCAGAGAAATAAAATAGAATTGTCTAGTAGTGTCCAGCAGAGATTGTGGTTATGAATTTAAGTGAGACTAATCTGAACAATTATGCAATTTTTTCCAATAATGTTCAGCTGCTTTGGCGAAGTCATGGAGTAAATAGACAATTGGTTGAAACAATAATAGAGATATACCAGGCAAGTTCAAGGAAGAAGGGGAGGGGTAGTGATTATAATAAATAGCTATTAAATTTAAGGGGAGGGAGAAGGGAAGAAAGAGAGATCAATAGATTGGAAATCTTGATAACATGTTTCTGATATACTAGAGTATGTGAGTTAGAGGAATAAGTAGTGCTGTCTTAAGAGAGGGATGTTTAAAATCAAGATAGTTTCTCCTGTATTATAGGTTATTTTCCCTTATTCAAAGCCCCTTTGGCCAAATGCATTCATTCACTACATAGAACTTTTCAAATTGCACAAATATGATGTACATGTCATATCTCAGTGGGGTACAGATGGCATTCTAATCAAACACATTAATATTTCTGTAACGAAACTATGAATCGTCACATGACATGGTATAAATAAAGACTATTAATATCCTAGGAACAGGTCAGATTAGGTCATCTTGCCAAATAAGTTCAGATGGTCAGATGTGACCTCAAATGAGCAGCCAATAAATAAATAAAGGTATCAGAGCCATTTGATTTGGGGACTTTGGATAAGAGATCATGACTACGATAACCCTCTATGCCCCGAGTTATTTGATTGTTTGTTTTCTCTTCTTTTTTTCTTTTTCTCCAAGAGACATCACACACTCCCCAAGGAAGACAGCCATAGTGCTCAAACAATAGGCATAATTTTAATGTGCTATTGCTTGGAAAGTCACACATGTTTACTATTGCTCATTAGAAGGATACAGTTTTACACACAACCCATGATAAAGTTAACCTCCTATAAAAAAAAAATATTTGAATAAAAGTAGACTTACTTCTGGAAATGGGGAGAGATGGGGGAAATTATCCAGAGTGTGCCAGCTCTGGAGTTGCTCTGAGGTCAGCCCCTATCTTCTGGTTTACATTTTTAGGAAGGATCTGCCCAACAGCTGTGCTTCAATAATCTTTAGAGATACTATCTCCCACCCCCTACCCTAAGTTAGTGAATTATAATCAGAGAAACAGAGTTGAATGTGCTGAAAAATATATATTATGGTCTATTGTGTAACTGTGTAATTAGTGTACTATACATGCTGGACCAGAGATTGACTGAAAACTAGAGAATTGAACAAAGTTGTGGCTAATCCTGGACCAAATCCAGCGAGCAGTTGAATGGGACAATCCTGGTATTTTGCCAAGTCCACTACTATAGATAACTGATCTGGTCATGGGGTAAGTGAAAGAAATAGGGAATGAAAGTTTAAATTAGGAAGCTGATGAGTGTGTTAAGTTTGTTCAGAATGCTCCTAGGATGGATTGTTAAAAAAAAAATTATATCCTTAAGTTTTAATAATATTTTATGTTTCTATTCTAACATTTAGCAATATTTCATCATGTAGATGAAAGTACTCACCTTCTTCTTTTTTTTCTTTGTAATTTCTTGAGGTGAATCTGTTATCTCTTAGAATATTTTTTCTGCTCTGACATTCTTGAATACCACAGAATTTGCAAAAGGGGGCCCATTAAGAATTTTATTTGCCCAAAGCTTTAGAAAAATCACATATTTAATTATATAATACTAAGTAAGCTAATTAACATTGCAAGTATATTCCTGACCAAGTCCATTCCAGGTGGGAGAAAGAGTGAGCATAAGTAGAAAGGTAGAAAGATGCATGTGGCTAGGGGCTTTATTCCAGCAAGGCAGAGCATTTATTGGAATTAATGTAGGAAAGAACAGCAATGAATCACAATCCTGTTTTGAGGCTCTTAAATGCTAGCCTGAAGAATTGGAATTTAGTTTGTTTGCAAAAACAATGCAATTGAAAGGTTTTGAATAAGAAAATGACATTATCATATTTATGTAGCTTTTTCCATAGAACTCAAACCACTCTTTTAAGTCATTTAATATGTCTATGGCTTTAGGGTACATCAAGTTAATTTGAGTCCTTGTCCTAGTTTTTACTGACTTCCAAGACCTGGAATTTATAAATTAGAGTCTGCCAATGACTCAAACTTTCTGACCTTCATTTTGCTTATAAGTATGTGGGGATAATAATACTAATTTTAAAAAGTCCCTGTGAGGATCAAATGAGAATATGCAAACCACATTGTGTAGTACATGGCACAAAGTAGATGCTCATTATAAGTCAGTTCTCCTCTCAGGCCTTCCATGCCTTCTAATAATTAGAATGATAACATCAGAAACAATTTCCCCCATGTAAACCCTTTTCTTTATTCAATTTAACAGACTTTTATATGGCAACTTGCTAGGTCCTAGGATGCAAAGATGAATAAAATAAGACTCCTCTTCTCAAGGACTCTGCAGACTATTAAAAGAAATGGAAACCACAGCAGTAACCAGAACACCACGTAAGAAAGAGAACTAACAAAATACTGGAAGTATAAAGGGTGGAACTAATCTCAGTCAGTGAATCTGGGAAAACTTCCCAGGAGAGCTGATATTTTAGCTAAGCTTTGAAGAATGAGGAGGTGGATACATGAGCAGATCACAGAGGCATAAAACTGGGAGTCCCAGAGGAAAGAGGGTGAACAGGGTGAAGTAACACAACATGATTCCTGAAGCAATACAAGACTGGGTTATTAAAGAACATATTTATCCTACTATAAGTGTGAATTTTATTCTATACACAAGGAGGAACCACAAAAGCTGTTCAAATAGATGTGATATTTTACACAGTGATATAATAGCATAAATTGGAACACCTGAGCAAGGGTATCTCCAAAATCCAGAGGCCTCCAAGTTCCCAGCTTTGGTATCTTGATGGAAATTGTAACCAAGAAGAAGAGTTCAAGAAGAAATGTTGGGAGAAGTAGATTGAAATATAAAATACAGTATTTGAGAACTCTTGGATTTGAATTGGCTGTGGCCCAAAATATAGGTTTAAGTTTAGTAGAGAAATCATAATGGATTTGAGGAATCACAGATTATAAATGTGAGCCAAAACTAAGGATGTGACCAGATTTAACCAGGAATATTTGAACTATGAAGAAAAGAGGGCTAGGGGCAGAATAATAGAGATCACAGTGTGAAATATAGTATGAAAAAAAAAAACAGGAGTGATATCAATAATACAGATGGAAAAATAATAGGAAAAAGAATGTCTAGGAAGTTAATGGAAAAAATCAGAAAAGACCAACTGTGATTTAAGTAAAAAGAATTTAGGAATTAAAGATGATAGATAAATGATAGATGATAGATAGATAGATGATAGATTAGATAGATGGATAAATAGATAGATGATAGATTAGATAGATGGATAGATGGATAGATAAGTGATAGATAGATAAATAGACAGATTTATAGCCATTTAAGAAAACAAGGTGAAAGGCTTATTTATGTTTTTTATTATCCATGTCTTCTTATGTAAAAGCTCTAAATAAAGAAACATTCCTGAAGAGAATATTAGCTTTCCTCATTCTTAGATGATTTCCACCAGTTAGTCTTCCTGTGTGCACTCTCTTTATAACACAATCTCATTTAATGATACAAGATACATTTTGTTGAGACTCTACCAAACATGCTACTTTCCTATTCAAATAATCTTGGGTTACCTAATTGCTTATAGGATAGTCTAAAATTCTTATCTTTGGCATTAACAATCCTTCATATGTAATCTATAACCTCATGTTCTATTACTCTATTATATGAATCTTCTCTTCCTTGTCTACTCAACGTCATCAAAAAATCTTACACATTTATGCCTTGAATAGTTTTTTGATACTTGACATAATTCCCTCTACCCTACACTTGGAAATGAACAGAAATTCTGCTATGCCATTCCTATACATCCTTGAAGGCTCAGCTCAAGTCTCTTTTCTACTAAAGTCTGTTCTGCCTTTCTAGAAATTCTATAGTTCTATTTGATATCTATCAGACCAGAGATCAGACCTGAGCTGGGCCCCTAAATGACTGTATAACCTTCGGAAATATCTCTAGGCCTCAATTTCCTCATCTGCAAATGAATCATTTTTAAGTTTTTCTTGCTGTAAAATCATATGATTCTCTATGTCACAGTGTGTGTGTAGCTAAAGAGATAAGAGTCTTTAAAACAGAGCAGAGCAAAAGAAAACCATGATACTGGATGTGTTTACACATACACACACACACATAATATTCTACAAAGGCATGAAACCAGATATCCTCAAAGAAATTAATGTGCTAATTTCTTCACCAATGAACTGAGTTTGAGAAAGAATATATACACAGGGATTGGAATGAGATAGTATAGTCATGGACCATTTCAAGCATTTTACAAAACTGGAAGCCAAAGTTCAGAACAAATGAAAGCTTTTGAAAAACACTATCAATAAAATGAAGTTAAGGTCCCTATTCTCTGATTCCAGTGACTTCCTGAGACTTATTTCATGTCCCTGTCTCACGCACTTTACCCCATCTTGAGGTGCAGTATCATCTCAAGTACCTTTGAGTATCCTAATCGTAATTTGAGTATTTTTTCAGTTCTCTTTTCCTCCCTGAATTATCTCTCTTTCCTTTTTTTTTTTCTTTTCTTTTTTTTCTGGTGTTCCACTTTCACACTATAGGCTTTTCTCAAATGCTTGGTGATCCATGGTTGGCCCTTCACACAAAAGAATGAGGAAATGAGGAAGTTGTTTCTGTGTCTGCCATTCTTACTAGACAGTGAAATCTCTGGGGGAAAGAATTTTGTTTTGTTCACCTATTTTGCTAAAATACTTAGAACATTGTAATTGACCTACTGTTTTCTATTTGTACCATATTTGGAGTGAGAGTGACAAATAACCAACAAGGAGGACTGAGTCAGTTATGAATTTGTGTTCTGTGATCAATAGATGAATAATTACATCATTAATCACACAAATTGACAGGTTTCACCTGAAAAAGAGCAAGCAAAAGGAAGGGACATTAAAGATATAGTCTAATATTTAAATGACTATTGTATAAACCCCACTTAATATGATGGGCTCTTACCCTATATCAGACACTATTCTGAAAATTAAACATGTAACTCTCTCAATTCTATAAGGTAGGTATTATTCTTCCTTCCCACTCTCCCTGTTTTACAAATGTGAAATCAAAAGGCAAAAATATTGAGTAATTTGCTCAAGGCCACACTGTTAATAATTAGTAAAGCCAAAATTTGTAACCAGGCTATTTTTAGAATAGTTATTTAACCTCTATGGACTTAATTATCATATATTAAAGACTTTAGAACTTAGAAGTGGGTAAAATTTATTAGCAATTGGTATTTTCCACTGATGAACTGACAGAATCAAATGGCAAGGATTTTAAAAGGACATATTTGCAATGATCAAGAAGTTAGATCTTCAGGTTCTACTCCAAGTTCATAAGTCTACGATGGCTGTTTATTGCATATATATATCCCTTCCAAGTGAAATGTAAGATTTTGGTGGCTATGAATAATGTCTTATATTTTTCAATGTTCCTGTCTCCACACTATTCTATGTACATAGTAAGCACACATAAGCACACATATTTGTTGCTTAATTTTGAAATACTTTCCAATGACTAACCTTTAGAACAGAGTTGATTATCCCTTCTCTATGATGTTTAGAATGAAGGCAACGAAACAGATTGATGACTTCTAAAGCTCCCTTTCAGGGCTATGATTTGGTAGGGGACAAAAATAGACAGGAAAAAGCATCAACATCCTTATGTCCTTCTGTGACACAGTTGGAGAGTGCTATGCCAGAGTTTCTGCTTTTAAAGGCTTTAAAAAAAAAAAGATAAAATGGAGTTCTGAGCAATTCTCAAAATGGCTTATTGATCATGTCAGCCAGGTCTTCTAAACTCCACCCTGGATATATAAGAGATAGCAAATTGGTGTTGGGAAAAGGAACTAGTCTTTCTGATGGCTTCAGGGATATGTCAGATATCATAGCAAGCTGTCTAAATATTTCTAGACTATGACATTCAAGACAAGACAAGAGGAGCAATCATAAAGATTTTACAAAACAATTATTAGCGAAAAGAACACATCTGAAAAATTAGAGCAGGATGGGTAATATTTCTTAAATGTCCCTCTAAATTGTTGAAATTATTTTGAAATGATCATTTTGCCCCTAAACAATTACAATGTGGTTATTATAAATAGCACAATATAGTAATCTTGAAGCAAAAGCTACTGGTGTCATTTTGCAATTGAATTTATATTTGGATACATTATTCTATTTTTAAAGGCTAAATAAAAATGCAAAAACTATTATTGAGTTGTGAAAGGAAGAATACAAGACAATGTAATACTCTTCTAAATCTACTATGAAAAATTTAGAAAGAGCACATTATACAGGACCATTGCCACCCAAAAGCAAAAACATAAACATGATTTGAGGAAACTGGGTTTTAGAGAAAAGTGATGAGAGTACCTCAAACTTTGAGAGCATCAAATGATCCCATAACAGTGAAATTTGGCTGCTTTTGAAGTTGTAATTATACCTACATTGACTAAGGCAGCTTATATCTTCCAAATAAGACATTTACAAATAAGAAGCAATTTCTGCTTACTGGTCATTCCCTTCTAAACAACGAAACCATCACTGGCCCCAGAGATGACACACATTCTCTCTGAACTTCTTCAAATTGAAATCTTGAGTTGCTAAGGCTCTTTCTTCCAAAATATGAGTACTGTTAGGACCCCAACCAAGACACTGCTTTAGAGCTCTACTATCTAGGAAATTCCCCTTTACAGTTTCAAGAAAGGAGGCCAGCTGCCAATGCCTGGCTTTTTCCCCATTAGTTTCCTACAGACTAAGTGTCCTTGACCCACTTAAAAATAACAAAGTCTAAGGTCATAAGGAGCCTCACAGCTCAGGGCTACCAATAATGAAATTCCAGCTATGTGTGAGTTTAAAATGTCTTAGTGAACTGGCCTGTGGCCTATCTTTTATGAAATTATTTCTATGGGAAACCATGTAGAATTCTAACCAACTAATTTTGAAGAATATCTAGAGCATAACCTATTCCTAAGCTAGGAACCACACATAATAATAATCACCGAAAATACACAGCAGGAGCTGAAATTGTACAATTTAAAATAGAGAAACGAAGATATTGGTAATGTATGCTTAATAGTTGTAGCTATAGAAAGAGAAAGTAAATTGGTGAAAGAAAGAAAGAAGAAAGAAGAAAGAAAGGAAGGAAGGAAGGAAGGAAGGAAGGAAGGAAGGAAGGAAGGAAGGAAGGAAGGAAGGAAGGAAGGAAGAAAGAAAGAAAGAAAGAAAGAAAGAAAGAAAGAAAGAAAGAAAGAAAGAAAGAAAGAAAGAAAGAAAGAAAGAAAGAAAGAAAGAAAGAAAGAAAGAAAAGAAAGAAAGAAAAAGAAAAAAAGGCAGCAAATTCAGAAGGCTTTTTAAGTGAAACTACTAGCTAATAATGCTGTTGTGGGAACCCCAATAAAATGCTTACATTACAGTCTAACAGATTCCAGAATCCTCCAATAGTTAGGAAATCAAATTACTGAAAGCACCATGTCTTTTGTATTTAGAATGTCCTCTCTGCTTTAAACTAAA